>JALIZH010014338.1:0-30061 GCA_030522465.1 Rhipicephalus appendiculatus | reverse complement strand
CTGAGGGCCTCCTTTTTATTTGGGAAGAAAGTAAGTCACTTTTTTTTGCAGTTATTAATTGTTAATTAATAGCAATTTGCTAGGAGAACTGTTGTGCTTAGTTGTCTTACATGATAACTACTACGGAGCCTTTTATCATTGTGTTAATTATGGCTTTTTTAATTTGCTTATCGTTATAATAATTTCTCGACCCTCGAATAATATCATCATAAGGTGCATCACAAGGTCACCAATGTTTAGACATCAGGTATTTCACCAAGGGCCAGCTTAGTTTTGTGTTTTGCGAACAGCTTTTCGGTATGAGCACAGAAATGTCAGTGTCATTGTTGCTTGGTCACTGCCAAGATTAAGAATAGCGATACTTAAAATATGCCCTGTTTTACTTTTGCTGCTCATAGATTTATCTTAATGAGCGTGAGTGACATGCTCATGTAGTCCACCGCGGTGGTATACTGCTTACAGCGCTCATCTGCTGACCCGAAAGTCGCGGGTTCGATCGCGGCTGCGGCGGTCGCATTTAAAAGCTTGAAGCCCGTGTACTGTGCGATATCAGGACGCGTTAAAGAACAGCAGATCGTCGAAATTTCCGGAGCCCTCCACTGTGGCGTGCTCCATAATCACATCGTGGTAATGGCACTTAAACTCGAGGTATTAATTAATAATAATAATAATAATAATAATAATAATAATAATAATAATAATAATAATAATAATAATAATAATAATAATAATAATAATAATATTAATAATAATAATAATAATAATAATAATAATAATAATAATATTATTTTATTATTATTATTATTATTATTAATGTAAAATTCTATTTTACCGCTAAGCTTTACAAAGTTCTAACATTCTCGTCTCGTTCGATATGATTTGAATTCAGAGCCGTTCAATTTTTTGCTGTTGAGGGAACAACTGCTGAGGCAGGCAACATGGGGTCACTTCGCAACCGCACACATTTTACTTTTAACGAAAAGAATACGACCTCAAAGCATTTCAGAGGGGGCAGCCAACACGCGCAATTTTCTGGTAGCCAAAAATGGAGCGAGGTATTCTTGCAACACAAGCACTCACTGGTGTTTGCACAAGTTCCTAGAAAACTGTTCATTATTACTCTGCACGTCAGACGCAGGCATAACAAACAGGTGCTTTTATTTCCAATTCGTTATTTCCTTTTATGTAGCGCAATTCTTCGAAGGGAAGCAGTCACTGTGGCATATGCGCTGACGCTAAATCGAGCTTTCGGCGTTAAGACCAGACAATGTGTGACATTGGCACACTGTTGACATAGCTGGACATTGAAAACGGATTTGGTGCGAAGCCAACGTAGCAGGAGTGGTAAAAGGCTTAACTGCCACACGGTGGTCTGGAACTAGAAGTGAGGTCGTGCATAAAATTTGAGCGCCATGTTCGAATTTGCTTACTGCGCATCAAGACGCATTCTATAAATGGCTTGGTGGGAAAAACGGAGTCCTTCACTCGAGAGTGTAGCAAGAAGTTGGAAACAGAATTTGGCGGTTTGTGAAGCAAGACTTCGAATGCGGCTTTCTTTAGAGTTTACTTCAATATTTACGAGTCTCATCCCTCACGACTGTCTCGTTGAGACACCTGCGTATATATAGGGAACTTCGTCATAGTGTAAAACTTCGTCATACAGTATACTGTTTAACCTACGAGGCTCCGGCCAGATCTTAATCTAAGATGAAAGATGAAAATGCCATTCAGAATACATTTGCGTAGGGGAAGGAATTTATTGCATAGAATCGGCAGATATAAGCAACAAGGTTTTGCTTAGGCGGGAGCAAATTTTGATGAAGTGTTCAAGAACGCGGTAGCTTAAGGGAAAACGTGAGGACGCTATGGCAAAACAACGAGAAGCTGCGAAGTCGGCTCCGAAAAAAAAACAGATGAAGGAACAGAACGAGTTCGCAAGATTATTACCAAACGTGTTCTTTTTTTTTTCTTTCTTTTTTTTTTTTTTTTGTTCTAGACAAAAACAACCATATATGCATTGCAGTAACTCGTAAGGCAAGTTGCCTGTACAGAGTGTGTTTGTGACGCTAGTATCCTACGGTTTTCCTCACTTCGTGCGGCGGTGGGTCACAAGAGCTGAGAACGAAACAGGAGGGCAAGGAAACCAAAGGAGCAAATACCACAGGACAGGAGCTTGTCCTGTGGCATTGATTCCTTTTGTATCCTTGTCCTCATCGCCCTGTTTGATTCCCCACTCTGATAATGAACCAACTAACCCACATCACCTTGTTTACCTTTGTTTTATTTCTTTGAATACGGTCAAGGCCTTAAAGTTACCAAGGAATGGGGAACGCAGTCTAGGAAGGCAGGATGTTAAGAGGGACAAAATCAAGAAGTTCCCAGAGATAAGACGGAATCAGCTCGCACAGGATAAAAGAAACTCGAGATCATTGGCAGATGCCTTCGTCCTGCAGTGGACTAAAACCGACTGACAATGATGATGATCATCATTACTATAAAGGCCCACAGGGTGTTGCACAGGGAGTGAGTTACATCTTCAAGCAAAAAAAAAAAACTGTAAAAGGCGAGCAAACAAAACAGGGCAAAACGAACAAGAAAAAAAAAGTCAAATGCGCACAATTACAACTCCGTCCACAGTTACAAGCAATTGTGATTCATCTTATTTTAACTGCATCGTATGAGCACTCATATACATCTTTATAGGCATTATGATGCAAGCCATTGAAATTACGGAACGGAAGCAAACAGCGCTGCTTCCACGATGAAATCGTCGCTGAAATCGTCACTGTCAAATCTCGAAACACTGACGAAGCTCAGTTCAGTGTCGAATGGCATGTCAGCACCTCTTTCGTAGCGCTTGAATTACTTTCCCTGCGTTTACGACGGTGCACGATGTGACGTCATCGTACACGTTTCTCGAAGCAGCTGCCCGTTTGAGTTCCCCCCACATTGTTATTCGGTTTATTAAAGTTATTGACGAGTCTCTAAGCACGTTGAACCAGCTTAGCTGCTACAGGACTGTCAACGCTATTTGAAAACGGTGAATTTGGTAAAATATGGTAAATGATACGCAGTAGTTCCCTTTTAACTATTTCAAGTTCAAATAATTTTGTTCAGTGTAGGCAACTCGTTTTTACAATGATAGATGCGCATGATCACGATTGTCCGAAAAAATTAACAAAAATAGTTCGCAGACTTCTCAATCACAATTATTTAGTGACTGGATTAGTTTGCAATTATATATTGTTAAATATTATTAGTAACATTATCCGTCAATGTTTTGCTTCAATTTTTTTTCGATGGATTAGAATCATCCCAATAGCGAGAATACAAATTTTACGCGCGAAAAAATAAATAATGGCCCTAGTATTGCTGGGTAAAAGAAGCTGTCTCAAAGAATTGCAGGATCAGAGCTAGTGCTTCTGTAATTTTTTGTTCATACGTGACATCACTTTCGTGAGTCTACCACGCTGGGCACACATATAGAACAGATGCTCAGTATGAGTTGTAGCCGAAGAACAACCTTCTTTTTTTCTACCAGGTGGTTGCTGACTGAGGTACAATATTGATGATTCCAGTTCGAGTCTCTCGACCTGAAGGAGTTAAGAACAGTTTCCGTGCTTTTGCTTGCCTAAGGCCAGTTCTGGTCGTAGTGTTGGCTATTCACTCATCAAAGTTCATAATGAACTTCACGTACACAGTAGTACAACTATGCGAGCTAGAATTCACTGTTCCTCGTCCCCGCTGTAAAACGCCCTCGAACGTTGCTTTTACAGTTCGTTTCAATAAAACGGACGTCTGTGCTGCAACGTGAGTGCTGACGTTGCTTCGGGCCATAAGCCACCTTCCACACGCTAGATAGCCGGCTTGCCTTGTGAGCCCACGATATGCTTACAACGGCGGAACTTATACGAACGCGTCGATCAGCCTCGTAAGACTTGGCTCAAAGCCAAGAGATGCGGCGCAAGCAGCTACTCGCTTCACTCCTTCGCACGAAATCGACTCCCACAAGGCGTGGGATCTGCCGGAATGTTTTGGCGTACTGCTGCCTATGTTGGTAAAGACACACAAAGCGCAAAACCACGCAGAGAAGACGACGCACAGAACGGACCGCCAACACAGCGTGGCGCAGGCTAGCACTCCAATTGTTTGTCATATTCTTTCAGCATGTCATATTTTTTATTTATTTATTTTATTTAAAAAGCACCTTACAGGCCCCTAGAGGCATTGCGTATGGAGGGTAATATAAAACAAAATGTTTAAAACGTGTACAGTGTACAAAAGCAACAGATATAAATACCTAAGAAAATTAGAACATAAAAATGTTACTGTAACATAAGCGGGAATGTAGTGAACGTTGCATTATGCGATATACAAGAAAGAGAGGCAAGGAAAAAATACACTTTAAATCATGACAGCGCATTTACACATCAAAATTTGGCACATTAAAGTATGAAAAAAGTAATTACAGGACGAACCCGACATGAGCTGGCTGTTATAAAAAATATGAAACGTAAAATTGCACAGAAATAACTATAAAGGCTATGAAAAAAACATTGTAATAGTTATGGTACGAATCATTATTTTAACAAATGTGTGTTTCGTAGATGCCTTGAGTGCAATAGCAGGTGATTTGTGTGCCATACTTTTATTTCGAAAACTCGTCTATTCCTAAGTACATTTATTCCAAAAGGTTCTTTATTCCTAATTACAAATATTTCCAATGTCGCTGAGCTCAAACAAGCATTTTTGTTCATTTATCAGCAACTACGTGCCTTAATGAGTATTTTAGAGTAATCCTGTCTTACTTTTACTTTTTTTGCTGGTTTTAAACACCGATTGCCTAAACCTGTTATTACCTAATTTCTTCAGGAATTTTAGATTAGTCGGTGCTAGGACACGCGGAAGATATCGAACACGATTAACTCCGAGTGGGCGTTGACGGCTTTCTTTTGCTCTTGTTTGCCTCGGGGTTTTATAGGAATAATTTTGTTTCCATGGGAACGCCAACCGTTAAAGCAAAGGCCTTTCTGCGCAACGGAGGGAGGCATCTAAGCTATGGCGTAAATCGTTTGCGCCTTTCCATTCGCTGGGATCAGCCCTGCAACACGTGCTGCCGCCGTAAGCCTTAACTTCTACAGCATCGTGACGATTGCGTTAATTGCCTTCCTTAAGAAGGCACAAACGCCTACGTGTAGTTCCCGAAGAAATCGCAATGCAAGAAGGTCTTAATAATACTTCGATCGGATAGGGCGGCAAAAAAAGCAAAGACAAAGAAATTCAGACAAAGTTCATATAGTAAAACTTGTTACGGCACTAGTCAATACATGCTGACTGCAATACAAAACAGACACGTGCTATCAAGGAAGGATTAAAGACAGAACAGAAAAATGCGTACTTCGATGAGCGTGTGCCGCGATGTGCTTTGCGCATGGTTATATACGGCTATATATGCTTCTGCTTTTCTGAGAATAAAGTTAGCTACGAGTATCATGCCCTTATCTATTCTGCCTAGAACCCTTCCTTCATGGCACTCGTCTATTTTGTAATTCGGTAAACAAAGTTGAAAGTATATATGACAAAAGACCAGTTTCTTACGCGTTATGCTACCATTCATGACTTTAACAGTGAATAGTTGTGCGTTGTGATATACGCGTCGTTATTGAATAAGTGTAGTTAGCTGGGCCAGTTGGAACTGATCCATGGTAGTAAGCAGCGCGAGACACAAGAGGATGCACACAGGAAGGAATGAGAACACGCTGTTACATATTTACATACAGCATCCGACCACACGGTGCATGTGCAAACATAAAAGTCAGACGCTTTTTTCGCTCAACAACCAAAGCACACCCGCGACACGTACTTCTAGTTATCCTAAGATACAAAAATTCGTTGTCATGTAGTGTCCCGGCCGCCTCATGGACACATGCTTGCGATAGTATGGAGATGTGTGCGGCCTCGACAAGTTCACTACAAGTTATCGTTATACCGTCCTGGGTGCATCGTCTTGTTTTTCGAGCTACTTGCTACCATGAATCGTTATTAAATGTCACTTATGTAGCCACTCTCTCCGTACTGATGCCAGAGGCCCAGCATCAGATGCCTTTCAGTTCATGAAACAAACAAAAAAAAAAAACCAACGGAAGAAACAAATAGCTAATTAGCAGAGAAAAGGAAGTGACATCTTAGGCTACCAATTCTAACGGGGAAGGCAGTCAATAGTATTTTAAAATGTCCTGTATTCATCACAACGTTTCAATGTAGAAAGGAAAAGAAGATTCTTTACATCTTTCTATCTGCTACACACTGTCTATCTTTTTTATATGTATACATGAAAAATACAGCTTTCATGTACATATGACTACCGCTGATATACAACAGCGAGAACTTTCCTAGGCTGCATGCTTTTTTTTTTAAGTGAAACCATCGGCTAATTGGCACACTCTACAGATATATAAATATATATATGTATATATACTCATCTGGGTGCCTTTAGTATATATATCAATACTGCCACGAGGAAATTAGGATAATAAAACACAGCACAGCATTTTAATGTACAACAAGAGTTTTTATGTACAACATTTCCGTCGGGTTCACGCGTGGCATTCATTCGGTGTGAAGCTGTTTTCTTCGCCGGTCGCCGAATGTTTGGTTAAAAACAATTTTTTTCGAGCTATTGAAATTAGTTTCTTTGTACTGCCGTATCACTCGAACACTATTCAGGTACTTCTCAAGCGAGAGAATGACGCCTTTGGCGACTACACTTCGCATTACGGGTCGATTTTCAATTTCACTAAAATTTTATACCGCGCAGTGAATTGCCGATATCACCGACTTCATTATATCTAGGTTTAACTGCATATATCTGTACCATCGCCTGGCCTCGTAGCACACAATGATGAAGGTATCAGTAGAGTACTGTTCTTATACAGAATGCACGTGTAATGTAGATGCAACGTAGAGGCTGCATATATTCTTCCTCATGTAGAGCTGTTTCAAGCGCGATGCCATCGGAGGGTATACGCGACAAAGCACGTTCGGCATTGCTGTCACGTCTTGCGCTGGCTCAGCGGAATGTCTTGATAGCAGGCTTTCTACACAAGCGAGATGCTTAGGAATGCTTACCAACCCTGCGCACGTACAGTTTTGTATAGGCAAGGAGCCAGGAAAACGCGAGGAATGTTCAGGGACACACGTCCGTTATTCGGAGAACGCCCACGCGTCGTCTTGTTGCCGGAAGTTGCGAAAGACTAGCGAACAGCAACCATCGCGACAGCTGCTTAGAAGACGCACTTCAGGAGGAGCGGACGCTGATGACAGGCTTTGAGTCAGGATAAAGAGTCCCATTTTGTGTGCCCTATCTTGTTCTTTTTGTTGTTCTCTTATTTTCATTTGGATTCATCATAAGGCATTACAAAAGAAAAGATGAAAAAACGTGGTCATTTGTTGTCCTCCCACAAAAGCAACGCACCCTCACTGAAAAAAATGAAGAAAGTAAAAAAAAAACGCAATCAAAACAATTACCCATACTAAAATGAGAAACACAAATACAGCGCCAGCTGGGAAATAAACTTGAAAAACGGTGAATCCACGGGAATCCAACATATATCCCAAAAAAGTAGACACTAATTATTTATTTAGGCAGGCAATGTAAATCGTAGAGGAAGCTCATTGTAAGTGGATACCTCAATACTAAAATCGTGAGTCCACACCAGATAGCTCGCTGTTTTGTTGAACCATGATTTAAATTTGTAGAGTTTGTAAAGCTTAGCTATATTATTTCTGAATGATTTTTGTTAGGAGGCAAAAAAAAACGGTGAGTACGTACACGTGACCAGTGAACGGGATAAGCCAGACTCACTGTGGTCTTATGCAACGGCGTTACTTAGTGAATGAAATGTATGCACTTCTTTGGCACGTTCGCAGGAAGGTGACAGAAAACCTCTGTCGGTTCGTCCTCTCTTTGGGCAGAGATTCCATAACAGCAGCCACAGCCTTTCCGTGCCACCATCGCTCTCGTTGTGTTGTTGGAGTAAATCGATTCCTTCCCCTAGGCTAAACGATAAAGCAGCGCGGCCCAGATTAGTCAACCTTCGGGCATACACAAAGAGCAAATCAAAAGCCCCGGTGCTGAGATATCCTCGAAATGCCTAAGGGCCAAACTATTGGTGAGCACGACACCGGTGTGCAGGGAGAACTGTTCGTTGAGAATCTCAAGCAGGGAGCGATATAGCTGAGGAAGCAGCGCAGTGAACCGCGTAGGAGAGCTAGTGCTGCCATGCTCTAATGATGTTCTGCCCCTTAAGAACCCTAGCAGGTGATACACGCGTACCGAAGTTTCTTTGATCGGAAAGGGCCCCCAATATTCGTCAAACACTTTTACACTCTTACTCCAATTTCGGTAAACACCAGGTTAAGGAGGTGATAACGAGAGCACCGAGACGTCGGCAGCTAGATAGATAGATAGATAGATAGATAGATAGATAGATAGATAGATAGATAGATAGATAGATAGATAGATAGATAGATAGATAGATAGATAGATAGATAGATAGATAGATAGATAGATAGATAGATAGATAGATAGATAGATAGATAGATAGATAGATAGATAGATAGATAGATAGATAGATAGATAGATAGATAGATAGATAGATAGATAGATAGATAGATAGATAGATAGATAGATAGATAGATAGATAGATAGATAGATAGATAGATAGATAGATAGATAGATAGATAGATAGATAGATAGATAGATAGATAGATTCAAAAGAAATAGCCATTGTGCCCTTGGTTCGCTAAGAAATGCTTCGCATTTGAAACATATACGTGCTCAGACCTTACTCCTTTATTCGTGTCCCCTATATAATTCTAACGACTGATTTTGGAAAGGAAGGCTCAAAGAAACGTATTGCATATAAATTAGGGGCCTCGCTCACTAGAAGCTTTCAGGACTCCTACACTCAGACCCTTCAGAAGAAACTATGCCGATATTCAATACACGTGCTTGAAAGTGCATTAGATCTGCCCGACCACGGCAGTCGCATTTCAATTGGAGCAAAATGCAAAACCATCCGTGTGCTGTGCAATGGCTTTTCTGTTAAGGAAGCCCACATTGAGTAAACTAATCCGGTGAGCCCCTATAAAGGAGCGTCCTCGATCGTGCTTTTCATATGGACATCCGAAAGTTGGAAAAAAAATTTCCTACAGAAGTACTCCTAAATTTGCACGCTTTGACTTATATACAGCTTTCCCTTCGTTACGGCAGGAAGTTGTTTTCGGTTGCAGCCATCCATGCTTGAAGTTTCGGCAGCGAGAACTTGAGCTTCCAAAAAGAAGAAATGTGAGAAACAAAGCCCCGAAATAGGTGAATGTACCTGTGATTTGTTCTTCATGTAGAAAAAAAATATCTATATGTGACGCAATGAACAAATTAGAACTAAGCAGTGTACGCAGAGAAATTTACCATCGACGTGGTTGCACAGCAGATATACGCAGAAAGCTACCGGCTCATTGTCCTTATTTCATTCATTGTTGACCGGCTACAGAAGAAAATAGCTGTTCCATTTTTCAACTAAGTGAGCGAGTCGAAGTTATCTTTCCAGTAAATTAGAGAGTTCCTAAACTACGTCAACAAAACAGGCACAATTGCAAATGCGCTACTTTTAGCCAAAAGCTACTGCAAACTTAAAAATGCATAATGCTTCTTTTTTGGCCTTTTGGATTTTCAGATCAGCTACATGCCTAACTTAACTTCTGTGTCCATAATCGCGTACCCGCACGAGAACGCTTTCAACTCGAATTCCCGAGCTCGAAAGCATGTTAAAGTGGCCTTTTGGGCGGCAATCTGTCTTTTTGCTTCATTCATCAGCAGCAGTGGGCAACATAAGTTTGCTTTGGACTAATGGAAACGCCGGTATGAGATTCACATTATAAGTATTCCTCGGCCAAAAAATGCAGATGTGAAAGCGCTGCTCTGCACTAAACTTCTTTTAATGCACTGTTTGTTTCAGCTGCATTTCTGCTCAGCATAGACGCCCGCTGCAAGTGAATGATAGATCCGGAAGTAAATTTACATGAGCTTTCTCTTGCAAAACGCGAGCTCACCTTAAAAGAGCTGCATTCTGGAAATGTATCCTGCGGCAAAACGATGCTGGCAGTCATGGTACGGGCTGTTCCGTATATCGGAAGTATACGCCCACTGGGTCCATGCATACGAACGAATGCAGCATGCGATGATGCCGGGTGTTCTGTTCGTAGCTGGGTTGTTCCTGTTATATTGAAGACGCCAAAACTTTCAGACAAACCATGCATGCACGCTTGCTGGGCTAACTTGAGAGGATACGCTGGTTAGATAAAAGTATATATATATATATATATACAGGGTGTTTCAAGAAATGTGTCCACTATTTTTTAAAAATCACGAAAATGCGGTATTTGCTCGCTGTCTTCACAGTTGCTTTTTATATAGCGGCAGGCATCTTAAGATGGCTGAAGACATGATTTGGGACAGTAATTAAGAAAGTTAAATTAATTAACTTTTTAATTAACGGAGTTAGGTGGTTAAGTCCAATGGGAGAATTGAAGTCCTTCATGCGAAGAACCCATTTCAGCTTTGAGATTTCGAAAAAGCGGCCTCTATTAATTATTGTGGCGTAATGAAGTTCAGGCAAATTCAGCGGCGAAACCGAAACCGAAACGCGGAAGAGCGCAACTGCCACATTCGTCTGAGACGTCCACAATGAGTGAACGTCATTATATCAACCATCAATTGACTTCTTGGTGTGAGTGTGTGTGCTGCGCTTGCAGTAGTAGCGTGCATGACGCACATACGTTAACGAACGGGGAAGCACTGCACCTCCGTAACCGTTGTCTTGAACAGTGACGTCATTCTAGTCGTCTGCTTGTTGCGCTCATCGGTGCTTGGGTTTCGGTTTGGCCGCTGAATTTGCGTGAACTTCATTACGCCACAATAATTATTCGAGGCCGCTTTTTCGAAATCTCAAAGCTGAAATGGGTTCTTCGCATGAAGGACTTCAATTCTCCCGTTCGACTTAACCGCCTAACTCCACTAATTAAAAAGTTAATTAATTTAACTTTCTTAATTGCTATCACAAATCACGTCTTCGACCATCTTAAGATGCCTATATATATATATATATATATATATATATATATATATATATATATATATATATATATATATATATATATATATATATATATATATTGTCGCTGTAGCTTCCTTCGGTAATTTCTTTCTCTGATGTTCCCTTTTTCTTTTTTTTTTCCTACTTTTTTTTTTAATGTCCTTCTGTGGCCCCCCATACTGAATGGGCAGCCCTCTGCTACGGGTTGTGCCATGTTGCTTACGTCCTACGAAGAAGGCCGGACCGCCACCCGAAATTCTTAGGATAAAATAAATCTTGGTTCCGTTTCCTGTGTTGCACTACTCACGAACATTTTATCATATATATATATATATACATACTAGGGACCAAATCGAAGGGCTCGTTGATTTGTTAGACAAAAACCCAATGAAGGTAACAGATGGATATGTAGAACACCTGCTAGTCACGCAGTCGCCCGCGATTCGATTCACAGTTAAGCGAAATATTTATTGCTTGTTATTTGAATCTATCTCGAATTATCGCTCACGGACAAGCCCGGTTTTTCGCACACCCCGAAGGTCACTGACGCTGACAGCGGCACTTCTGCGTAACGAGTTCCTAGCGCAATCGCGTTAAGACATAGCAGCGGAACCGGAAGCCGGTGCCTTAGACCTCGAATCTAGCGAACCGTCGCCGTGAGCTGCGTGGCCCGTAAGTTCTTAACTTGCGCTTGCATGTTTCATCCTATTTGTGCCGAGACATTAAGATAGCAAGTTATTGCAGACTGTCGTTCAGTGTTTCCAAGAACTGTTCTCAAACTCTGGGAGTGTAGGCTCAGCAGGCCTGGCTGAACAAACTTCTACACTGAGACCGTTCTCCCTAAGGGATAAATCCGCGCTTCTCCCTCGGCGATAAATTATTGAGAGAGAAGCAGCGATTGTGCATCACGTGACAACAACGTCGCGGATTAGCGAGTAAAGCACGACCCCCCCCCGCGCTTCCTCTGGGGGAGACGGGGACCTTTTCCCCGACACCGCAAACGATTCCCCCCGCGGTGGGGGGAGAAAACAGATTTTCGGGCATGTGTTTGGCGCAGTTGCTGCTACTGCACCAACCATTTTGCAATCGCTGTGCGGGTGAGTTAGCCACAGCCACCGCAGCCGTGATGGCCAAACTTAGACTTTTTTTTTTGTTTCTATCGTCTGAGAACATCCGTCCTAGGCCTGCTGAACTTGAATGCTGTGTGAGAGGTGATTGGGAAGCAGATGGCAGAGCGTTACCTCCACCATGTCCCGTATACATGTCAGGGATAGTAACTTTTTTTTCGAATGTGGTAATATTTACGAGCATTTTGACGTTGCCAGATTTTTTTTCACCTCGTTTAACTCAGCTTCACCGGTTTTCTTGAAGTAATGACTCAACGAAAAAAAAATGTATAACGCATGTTTGTACTAGTATATTAAGGATGAAAAGCTGTAAACAATACGTTCGAACAAACTTTCTGGATGTTTAGTTGTAGCATCGCTTGCTCTCGAACACTATATCTATAGTTCCCATGTAGTAGGCTCCGGCTCATTAGGCCCATACGTAAAGTGAGCGCTATATATTGTCTTCGTTGAACACAAACTTAGTGCCTCCCTCAGTGTGGACTTACGTTAGGTAGAACAATAATAATAATATGTGGGGTTTTACGTCCCAAAACCACGATATTGCAACGTGATATTGCAATATGATTAGGAGAGACGCCGTAGTGGAGGGCTCCGGAAATTTCGACCATCTGGTGTTCTTTAACGTGCACTGACATCGCACAGTACACGGGCCTCTACCATTTGGCCTCCAACGAAATGCGACCGCCCCAACCGGGATCGAACCCGCGACCTTCGGGCCAGCAGCCGAGCACCCTAGCCACTGATCGACCGAGGTGGACTATGTTAGGTAGAACAGGTTCCCACATTATGCATATACATTACCTTAAAAAATTCTTTCAACAGGCCGCCGGAAGCGTTATTGATGCCTCAATTTGCGCTAAACGCCTGTCGAACGAAGATTTCATTTCTTCCGCTGCACTCATGACTGATTCTGCGCGAAAACACAGGAGCCATCTCTACAGTTTCGCTGCACTCCAAAATTTGGGTAAAACGCTCATAGTGATTTCACTCAAGCATCTAGAGGCGACATTTGTTCCATTCACATGAGAAAAAATACTGTGACAACTGTACTTCTTCGTTAACACAGGGTGGCAAACATCGAAATACGCTTTACTTCAATTCCTATTACTCGACTACATGACCAAAGCCTCACTGATTAGAAACCTAGTTGACTGATCCGAAAGGCTGGGCGCAATTTCTTCAGCAGGGTAAGAAAAATCCGCCGTCGACGACCTCGCAAAGAATGACACTTTAGTTACGTCCCGGCTTTCAACAGCAAAAGCCCGTGAAATACTGTTGGTGACCCAACAAAAGGGCATAGCAGTGTCAATATGTCTTTACGCGCCTTCTGCGAGAGGCAGCACCGCACGCCTCAAAACCTAGCTTGTACAAGCCACCATAGTTGTCTGGTCTCCCTCCCCGTTCGCTTCGTCCGTCTGAGGGGGGGAACTTTTGAGGGAAATTCTCACCGCCAACTGACATCACTAAGCCCCCCATTTATCCCCGGTGCAGTTATCACCCGTGTGAATATCCCTATACAAGCGGGTGGTGGCGCCTCTACATGGTCGCTGGCATATTGTGACATAATAAAGGTTTGCGGTCTATACGGACAGAATAATTGACCATATGAGACAATGATACTATGCGGGGCAAACGTATCATTTCTTACCGTGCAGTAGCACGTAGTATAGAAATCGTTAAATCCTCAGCCCTGCCAATAACCACGCAACTGCGCTTGGAATGATGTTCTGCTGCTCAAGCATGTTGCTTGTTGAGGCCTCGTAGTTCTGACAGTGCTGCGAGCTACTTGTGAAATGGAATATTCTTTGCAACCCAAAGACCTTGCGCACACTTCAAAGCAAAGATCATCTACACGCTCCGTTCTCCATTCGATTTTCTAACGCTCTACATTTGGGCTCACGCGTTTGTCCAGATGCCATTTGTCGACGAACAGGTGGCTTCTGGCGGAACCCGTGAGCGAAAGCGAATGTTCGAAAACCGAACCCAAGCCGAAATTACACACCCATATAAAAACTCTGGCTCCACGAGGTCTGCGGACAGTGGCATCAAGGATGTCGCAGATCAGTTAATGATGCACGATATAAGACCGAACAAGCCTCGTCCCATTTCGCCGCGCGAAATGGCGTAGTTAACCCGATACACCTTGAAATTTACTACCTATTGATTTCTGAATAATGTTTGCCCGATCGTTGTTGTATGCCCTAAGCACCACCTGCTGGCTTTCTTATAATACAGTGATTCCACTCCTGCGCCAACTGCGCCAAAGTGCGCCAAATCAGATTTGCTGCGCCATCCTGATAATATCAACGGAAATTGCGCCAAACTGCGCCAAAGTCTCGGATTTGGGGGGGGGGGGGGGGGGGGGTATATCATCAGCAATAGCCACGCCGGCGCGTAAAAACATGTGCAGCGTGTTCTCGGGGCGGCCAAAGTCACAACCACGTACTAAGAATTATTCCGCTGAATAAACAGTGGTCGCGCGTGCGTCCCAAGTAATTCACGATCCTATGCGCGGTGCCGATGCAGCTTCTGTTGTGCAAGTCGGCCCAACGGCAAAACATGCTCTCCGCGGTGGCTCGTGACGTTTTGGCGAATCGGTAGCGTGTAAGTGTGGCGGTGATTCATCGGCGGACGTCGTCCTTTCCAGAAACGCTGCTGATAGCTCGTTTCCAGAGTCGCACTGCACGTAATTAAAGCAATTTTCACTAATAACTGCACGCGTGCCGCCAGAATGTTGTCACGTCTATTTCTGGACATCGCGGAATGAAATCTGGGAGCACCATAGGAATAGATACAATGTTACACCTCCGCCCCTCGCTTTTCAGGTTCAATAGCTGATGGTTAAAAAAAATTATAAAATCACGGTATCGCATTCATAGTAAAAGAACTCGTTGTTGGGCTAGTTGGTTGCCGATTTCCAAAAAAAATAATAAGAGCACAAACACACGGCACATTCACACACGCCCACACACCCAGGTGCGTGTTTGGTTCCTGTGTGTGTGCGTGTGTGAATGTGCCGGCTGTTCGCGCTGTAATTATTTTTTTGGAAATCGCATTCATTGCTTCGTTCTGGGGGGCGGGAGGCTGCGTCTCTCGAAAGGCGCAGTCGCTGGCGCGCGCTATCTCGAGGCATGGTGAGACTGCTCGTAATCTTGCTGTGCTCTCTACGCTTAATTCGTGTTTAAAGAACTGACAACATGAAAACCGCTTCGGCACCTGGAGTGGCCATATTCCCATTAACCAGCGTTCTGTTTAGTTACGCGAGATCGGGTCCAAAAGAGCTGCTTGCCTTACTTCGTGTAACAATACAATTTGTTAGTTTCGTTTAAGCTCGAAGCAGTGAATGCGATACCAACAAATTGTATTGTTATACGAAGTAAGGCTTGACGTCATCCGCGAGAAGCGCTAGCGGCGGGGTCGCCAATTTGAAGGTCCGCGCACTCGCCGCATGCGCGAAAAGCTTTCTGCACCCGCTGTGTTCGAGACCCGTACGGCGACTTGGATGACTAGAGACCTCCGGAACACCTCTTGCACGCCGATGTACGTGCAGCACGAACGGCGCGTATGAACGGACCTCCAAAATGGCGCGGCGATGGTATTGCCGCCTTGCGGATCAAGGATCAGTGGCCGCTCCAGGGAGAGAAGCGTTTTCGCACATGTAGTCTGTACGCGTTGAGAGCACAACACGTAGACGGGTATACGAGCCGTCTGTGATGCCTGCCGAAACAGCGCGCGCCAGCGATCGCGACCGCGCCCTTAAAGTCAAAGTTCAGTGTCGCTGCTCTAGCGACACAACACCCCCCCACCGCCCCTCCCTTTGCGTTATTTCATGCTCTTTGAAGACGGGTGGGGCGTTCCTGTCTGCTTGAGTAGCTAGCAATCGATGGCAGGTCTGGCGCGCGCGGTGATGTTATCGGATGCGGCCTCCGTGCAACGGAGATAGGCCGGCTCTCTTTATCTCTGCTTCAGCCGCGTTCGTCGTCCCCGCTCGCGCGCTTTTACCCGAGCGTAAAACATACGATGCGCGGCCGGGGGAGATGTTATCGATTTGGACATTACACAAAACATGACGGCGGCGGCAAAAGTCGAGAATGTCCATATAATTGCTGTCGCAATAAAAGCAAAATGGCTCTCGCCTTCGAGTCGTCTTAGGTGAATGGACCTTCCCTGTGATTTTTATTTTTTTTATTTATTTTTTTTTTGCCCCGTTTTCTAGGCACTACAGGGGGGTTTTTGGTGTACAAACAGAATTCCCTAGTCATATTCAACTTCACTGCAAAAGGACAACGAAGTTTGTTAAATCATGTAGTCCACCGTTGAACGAACTTTCTGACACTTTCGCGGAAGCTCGATTGAAGCGGACCTTCATATCCGGGCAACCCTGCGCATGCGCAGACGATAGTCCAGAAGCACTGTGAGAATGCTCTTGCTCCAGGCCTCAGAGAGAGGGAAAGGAGATTCGGAGGAGGTTGGCTTTATGAGGCTAGCTAAGTGACATCATGTTACGCCCAGCAATATAATCGATCATGAAGAAAAAGAACCTCTCTTTCTGCTTGGAGTCGTCTTAGGACAATGCATTTGGGACAGTGTGAGTCTTTAGCGTTGAGGCATTGTTGTTCGTCGCAGCCAGGCCCTGTAGCCAGGGGGGGGCCCTAGGGCCCCCCCCCCCCCGAAATTCGGATGGTGGGGTTGTTTTACCGAGAATGCGTGATGAAAATAGGTGTTTTTCGGGGTTTTCATCAGGTGCCCCCCCCCCCCCCCCCCCCGAAAAAAATTCCTGGCTACGGGCCTGGTCGCAGCGATTGTCTACAATGTCTGCTGATTACCGCATACATGTATTTAGAATGTTATTTCATAAAGTACGATTTTATTGAACCGGTATATTGTTTATATGCTACGAAAATAATCGCTGAACAAGTTGTCCCAGAATTCTCAACCGCATGACACCCTCATTTCTGCATCATCGAGTGAAATAGAGAGTGTTCCTGAGATGATTGGTTCCTTGAGATTTGCAATGAATCGAAATATTTCTAGCTCTTCACAAGAGCCCCAAAATAATTATTCAGGTCCTTGAATGTAAATGCAACTTGCTTCTCCAGTCTACTCTAGGATGTTAGTTGCTCCAGAGTGCTCCCAGATGCTAAATTACCTGCTCCAAAGTGCTCCAAAATGGAAATTTTGCTGCTCCAAAGTGCTCCAAAATGAAACTTTTGCCGCTCCAAAAATTGCTCCAAATCAGAAGAGCTCGGTAGCATCACTGTATAATAGCATCATCTCAGTGCTACCGGCATCGATACCCCGTTAATTTCTTGTACTATGATTACTGCCGTGACTACATATTCAGTAACAAATTTTACAACGCAATGTTTTCAAAGCCGAAATCTATTTGATATGTCGTGTTGATTCACGCGAGTGACGTATGCTAGATGCAGTGAAGGAAGGCGTACGTGCTTTTTACGTCAGTAAAAAATGGGAAGTCCAGCAGCATCTACAGACTCCGTGGTACCTATATTTAGAAACGTACAATTCATTCCGCAGAAAGCTATCCAAGATTGCGGATACGACTGCTTTTTCTTTCGCAGTTGTGAAGTTATCACACAACCCTGCATTTCACTGGCTTAATTGCACGAAGCACTTAGTCAAAGCGGCAAACAAATGTTTTTAGATATACAGCCCGAAAGAAAGTCTTTTCGGCATGCACGACGGGAGGCTACACTGTTAGCCGTCATAAAGTTGGCGAACGGATACCGT
Source organism: Rhipicephalus appendiculatus (assembly GCA_030522465.1). Classification (NCBI taxonomy): domain Eukaryota; kingdom Metazoa; phylum Arthropoda; class Arachnida; order Ixodida; family Ixodidae; genus Rhipicephalus; species Rhipicephalus appendiculatus. The sequence continues at coordinate 12,024 of JALIZH010014338.1, read as the reverse complement.
AACTTGAACGCACTTCGGAAATGGAAGCGCACCTCGGAACGGAAATGAAGGCGCTGGCTTAGTGTTGTAGATCAAACCGACGGAGAAGTTGCACTCAGTTCTCTCGGAATACCTTCTCAAGAAAACACATAGCGAAGCCTTCTCTGACAATGCTACATTTAGCTGTGACGCACACGTGGGCAATAAAATGCTAGCTCGGTGTCGAGAATGAAATAAACGAAGGCAGAAAGCATGGGGGGTTAACCGGAAAAGCCTATGGTTTTCTGTTCTGAGGGGAATGGGAAAGAGGAATATCAATGCGATAGAGAAAGAGGGAGGGAAATTTGCGGATGACTTCGTTCATGGGTGTGGCACTGCGTCACTTAGTGAAATGTGTTCGCACAGGCCCTTCGTCTTTGAGAACATTAAAGTGAATCATTGAATCAGTTTAAGAAGATAAATTATTGGATCGAACCTCTCCTCACATAAATTTTTTATTGTATGGTACTTATGAGAAGAAGAAATGTAGGTCAAGCTTCGAATTCCGAGCCTGAACTTCAGGCCATTAACGCCAGCTTGACTTCACGAATTTTGAATTTTCTTTGCCTATTTTTGCCGCATTCGTTCAATAAAGATTTCTCAAACTTGCATTGTTAACAGTTTTGTTTAGCTGAGAACACAATAGGAATAACTTTTAACGCCAATCGGTTCCGTACGCCCTAGCAGAAGCCGTCAAAATCCATGACGTAATGATGAGGTAGTGCGGGAATTTCATGGCGGCGCCGCCACATGCGTTCTCTCTTCGTGCGTTCTCTCGCCTACCAAGCGTCTTCGATGGTAAAAGTGGTGTTTTCGGTATCACGAATTTTTAAATTTATTAGTAAGAGGAAAATCTTTTAGATGCGAAGCAGCTTTTGCACAGGGCTTTGTCTGTCCCTTGGCGACCGTCCGCTCCCCCCACTGCCCATGTGCCAACTCTCCCCCCTCTCCTCGCGTGAGCGTGAGGAGGTGGGAGGAGGTGGGGTGGAGGACGTGGCGTGAGCGCTGCTTCCGCTTCGTTTCTCCTCTTCCGTTTCTCTCTTTCCAGCGCAGCTGTGCGCTCGTATATAATGCGGCGTGCGCTCGTATATACGTAATGCGGAGCGCGCTAGCTCCGTTGCACTCTCCTTCGCGACGGCGCTATGGATGTAAACGTTGGCGCCAGTTGTAGCGGCATCGGTAACGTAAGCTGTGACAGCAGCGCGAGCAGCGTAAGCAGCACCGTTGATACACAACTCCATACACAAATCAAACATACATGGAAACGTACAAATGGAAACAACAAATGGAAACACAAGTGAACACCAGCGCTGCTTCGCATCCCCACATGGTTCCCTTTAGTGGGAGATGGCGTAATTTTTTTTCACTTAAGCTCTCGTTTAATTAAGAAGCATGAAGGAACCTTAGAGGGTAGAGGCACTGTAATTGGCCGATGCTATCTTCGCTGCCTTAGACTTCGCATACGGCACTGTCGCTCATTCTAACTAAAGTAGCGTATGCGTTCGTGAAGAGAACTTCCGACCAAAGTCGACAGAAGAGCGAAGCTAGGCGTCTATGAAGTGCCGATGTTTGCCGGAGATGAACTATAGCGTTCGGTGCTGTTTAGTATGTCTGCATGTATGATATGTATCCATGGGTAGGTAGGTATGCTTATGCATTATGTATGACAGTTCATCTCTTCCATTGTCTTAGTAGACGACTACTTGCCAGGTGGCGAATCGGCTTCGCAGCATCGGCCACCATGACTGAGCGCTTATTGGTGGCTTACCAAAACAATGTTGAACGTAATTATAGCGTTTACGAGACATAACCACGATACTATTACGAGACATGGCAGCTCGAGCTTGGCAGCGCGACACCTCACCTGCTAAACCAACATGGCGGGTCGTCAAAGCAGCTTCGAGAAGTTCCCGTCAGATTAGCTGTTCCCAGAGTTTGCCACCACCTCCTTTATGAGTAGTGTCCCCGTTCACAACAAAACACAGCGTTTCACAGGGAATCTTAAATATACATAAAGTTTTGCCTGAGGTTACGTCGTAATCATAATTACGTTCCGACAATTTTTCATAGATTCTACACTCTTATCACGGTAACGTTTAGGACAGCTTAAAACGGCATGTAACTTATAGTTTATAGGTTACATGGCTGTTACAACAATTTTATCTTAGTGTTTTCTTCATTTACCTCTCACATAAAGGTTACATTGACAGAAGCATGCCATTTTAAAAGCTAAAGCACCGCGATAGGCATTGTAACCTCTAGATTGTAACTTATAAAAGCGCAGTGACTCATCCGTCAGGGGACCTACACTATGGAGTGGAAGTTTATTGGTCAATGTGTCAAATCGCGATCTTTCTTGTTCAAGGTTGGCTTTAGCAATTGAACAGTGGATAATGTATAAATATAACGGGTATTAGGTAACAGCAGAAAAGAAAATAAGAGTAGCAGCGATATTAGATTGCGGGATACTGTTGCAAGTGATGGTGGGGTATGAATTAAAACTGCAGTTCAATAAAGTGAGCCCACTTCACACGTATTCAAAGAAGTGGCATAAAATCCGAACAGACATGGGCACAACAACCGAAAAAATTATAACGATGCGATCGAAGAATAATTCCGTGGAGCGAGAAAAATATGTTCCGAGACTCGCAATACAATTTATCCGAATTTTCTTGTTGTCTTGTCTGTTTAGTTTTTTTTTTGTTTGTCTTTTTTTCTCGCGAAAGTTAACTGGCCGTAATGTGCAGCAAACGTCAGGTCACAGCATTGCACCATACACGCTTAACCGTCATCAATTTGCCAACACAGGAGAAAAAGATGCCGCTAAGTTCACAAAACAGCATGCGACGGCCGCTCCAGTGTGAGCGCATAGAGGGGATGTGTGAGCTCGCTGTGATGGCGTGACTCACAAATGTGGCGTCTTACTGGCGCCGTTTCAACCAGTTTCAACCGCATCGAAGGAAGGACGGCGTCATCTCTCTGAGGCTTTGCACAGCTTGAGGTGTATGCCGGGAAGGGCATTCGAATAAGAGGCGGTTGGTGTGGTGTTTGAAGTCGCGCTTGTGCTGCTCTTCGTTTCATCGATTTAACCAGGTTTTACGCTCCTCGTTTTGATGACGTGCGTTGCCTAATGGTGTTTTGTACGTGAGTGACGCGTACCTGGTGACACAGTAAGCAAACACACTCGCGAACGCGCGATCCGCCGCAAATCAGCCACGAGGCAATGCAACGGGGACATGTTCAGTGCGCTGCGCGTCCGTTGCAACGAGCTGCATTGCCGATTCTTCGCCTGTCTGAGACTGGCAATTATCGAACGTGTTGCATCCGTTGTTACGGTGGCCGAAGACAGCAGCCAATATGATCTACAAGTAAGTAATGTTCTCTGTTCAGTGCATTATTTGCTTGTGTATGTGTGTTTATGTCACGTGCTTGCAAGAATTTACGCTCATGCTTACGCTACTGTAAGAGGTGGACCATGTCAGAAAAATAACTGATGTCATGTTTTATGCAATGCATTCTTATTGGCACAATTCAGTTCGCGTTTGTCCTTACAAGGCGGGTGTTTGGACGTATATTATCAAACATCCGACCAAGATCATTTGTTATCTTTCCAGTTTATCTGAGAAGCATGAAGGACAGAAGTTTAGCCCTTCTTGCTGTCATCGTGTTGCTACCCTGAAATCGCTCGATGAAGCCTGCAATCACGGTGTGAAATATTGTTGCCAGCATCAACAAAGTGCCCCATATCAGCGCTGCCCAGACGATTTCTGAGTGCGCACTAACTTGCTCCTTTGGGTTTTTTGTCAAGACTTGGTCGCAGGTAGATGATATCTGTGTGTGTGTACGTGTATGTGTATGTGTGTGTGTATGTGTGTGTGTGTGTGTGGGTGAGGGGGGAAGTGAATGAGTGTTTTCGCGTGCGTGTGTGTGTGTGTATATGTGTGAGCGCGCGTTTGCGTGTGCGTGCGTGCGTGTGTGTGTATGTGCGTGTATGTGTGTGAGAGTGAGTGCGTGTGTGTGTATATGCGCGCAGGCATTCGTGTGTGTGTGTGTACGTGTGTGGATATGTCTGCGCGCGCGTTTGTGTTAGTGTGCGTGTGTGTGAGTGGATGAGTGTTTGCGTGATTTACCCGAGCGTTTGTGTGTGTGTGTGTGTATGTGTATGTGTGTGTGTGTGCGTGCGTGCGTGCGTGCGTGCGTGCGTGCGTGCGTGCGTGCGTGCGTGCGAGTGAGTTTTTGAGTGCGTGTTTGTGTGCATGTATGCGGGTTCTTGTGCGTGTGTGTACATGAGTGGGTGAGTGTGTTTGTGTGAGCGTGTGTATGTGTGCGCGCGCGTGAGTGCGTGTTCAATTTTTGCTTTGGTCGGCTCAATGTTTCGGGTTTTCTGCCTTCACCATGTATTATCCCCACCAGACGGGCTTCCGTCAGACTTTTTCTGTGCATTGATCTTGACTTGAAACCTTACCACAAATATATACCGCAGTCATCTTCGTTCCATAGTAGCACTCATACAGATCGCAATGTACGGGCGTTCAAAATTAAGATGACTTGAGTTCATGTCCTCGCTTCCGCTACTGCAAGAGGTGGGTTGTGTCAAAAAAAAAATTAAATTGTCAGTCTTTGACGCAATTAATTGTTATCGGTAGTACTTGCTCTGCGGCGCTCGACTGTGTACGTCGAACTGCGTCGCTATCTAAACGGGGCAGCTGCAAAGGATATGTTACGCAAAAAACAATACGCTGTGGCTTAACTATATTTCAGATAGCATGAATGCCAGCAATCGTGCAAAGTAGGAGTCCGAAGGGGGACATGGTTGGTGTGGTTGGTATGTCTTTCGATGTTCTTGGTTCTGTGGCGATGTGAATCTGTTCTCTTACAAAAGGTAATTTTTGTTGTTGTTCTAGTTCTGTTCTATGGTGAAAGCAACGGGCCATCGTGGCTAGAAAAGCTGAATCGGTATACATGTTATGTAACTGTCATAGCCAGAATGTTTGAAGGTACGTAAGCAGCACAAATGTTTTTTTTTCTTTTTTTCTCGCGAAAGTTAACTGGCCGTAATGTGCAGAGAACGACTAGGAGCTTTTGGAGTAAACCAACCTGTGCCGATCTAAGGTCTAGTGTGGTTTTATCCGTGACAATATTCATTGTCTTGCGTTGAAACTGTTTACAGCATACATCCTTCCCAAGGCATGCTGCGAGGATCTCCAGGAAGCTGGAAACTTCCCGACGCCGATATGACTTACGTTCCGTGCAGCCCAGAATATAAACTGCCACGTGGAACATATTCTTTGAGGAAAACAATTAGGTACGAACATATTAAATCTCCACGTGAAATGCTAAGTATGATCACTGAAAAACCTTGATTCGTCGTGGTGGAGCAGTGGGTATGGTGCTGGGCTGCTGACCCGAAGGTCGCGGGTTCGATTCCGGCCGCAGCGGTCACATTTTCATGGCGGTGAAATGGTAGAGGCCCGTGTACTCTGCGATATCAGTGCACGTTAAAGAACACCGGATGGTCAAAATTTCCGGAGCCCTCCACTACGGCGCCTCGCATAATCAAATCGTGCTTTTGGGACGTGAAACTTCAGATACTATTACGAAAAATGTTGATTTTACAATTTCTGTTTCTAATCACCTGGTGCCGTGTTTCTGCGACGAAACTGTCTCTTGCATTATAGTTTGCTCACTCTTGTGCTAAAGAGAAGCAAATCACATGTGGGATTAACGTACTTTTTCAGTTCAGAATTTTTGTTTTCGGATAAACGTATTGCACAGGATATTAGATTTTAGGAGCGCTTATATATTGGTCAAGTGACACCCCCCTTCTTTTTTTTTTTTTTTGGGGGGGGGGGGGGGGGTTTAGTATATGTCTTACATTGCATGTTATCAGCAGTTGTGTGCAATGTGGCAGTAACCGTTGCCATAGTGTAAAACAACTGTATACTCTTCTTTTAGGATCCACTGTCCAGCGAGGAGGTTGCGGAATCAGCAACTGATATATTGTCTGAAGAAACATGATTGTGGGTGCATCAAGAGAAGGTTTTCCTGCAGTTCCTGATCACCTGCTTCTGTAAATTTCTGCTGACCACAGGTGAAAGCAAGGAGAAACGCTTTGAATACCGGTGGCCTTCTATCAGCTAGGCAATCCCTGAACCAATATTGAAAAAGTAATCAATGAACTTATGTGTATTGATGACTATCACGCAACTTTGATGCCTTTTGCTTTGAAAGTATGAAAGCAATAAAGTATGCATTCTTTTAGAATGGTTCACGTTTTTTCTCCTACAACTTCCTATGCACATCAATTTTTGTACAATGCTTGATTTGGTCTTCGTTTTAAATTTTTCTTTAACATTACCTTTCGTTTAGGTACATGGTCTTGTATGCCTTCACAAGCTGTGTTCTACAGCACATGCTCAGGAAACTCGAACAATGCCCCTACATTGCAAAAGTTGTTATCACTATCAATTTCGTGTTTTGCACCCACGCAAAAAAAAACTGATATTTAAAAAAAAAAATGCAATTACGTGTGATATTGTGGGCAAAGGCTTCCCTTTTTTCAAACTGTGCCACAGATGCCTGTTGAACCATTAAAAAGCATATCACCTGAACAAAATAAAGAAAGTGCATTTGGGTCACAGCAAAGGAGAAAGTAGGAGGAGTTGCACGTGTATTGTTATATATGCTGCACGTATGTGTTAATGGTTTGAGTGAGTTAGTAGCATTACAGAAATGCAAACATTCCACGCACTGCCCAAGCGACAAAAGTACAGGACTGAAAATCACCCCTCTTTTTTGGCTGCCGTCTCGGTTTCATCGTCCTGCTTATGCGCAACGTGCCAGCAGGTATGGTATGCCGCACACATGAGTAAACTTAAGGAGAAGCACGATTCTGATCACACGTTATTTGCAGGGGGGCTCCATTCAGTGTAACCGCTCTACCTATGCTCCACCAACCCAGGTGTCGTCAAACTAAGGGTATGTGCCTCTTTTTTCTTCCGATCTTCTTTCTTCGACACATTCCGGAACAGTTGCTCCGCGCATGATCGGCCCAGCCAAGTGTCGCCTAGCAAAAGAAGCGTGCGCACGCCTAATCTTTCGTACTTTCTTCTGCGCCTTTATTATGCTGTCTACACATATGTACACAGAGTGACGAGAACGTTCACGGAGCATGCCATGTGGCCTGCCCCTTTCTGAATACACACGCTGGAACTTTGAAATAATTCTGGGACATGTCTGCTTAGAGCACGACAGTTGCGGTGTCTGTGGCAAGAGATGTACGTTTTCCTCATCCCCCCAAAAAAACAGAAAACAATGTCCTTTGCAGTTGGCTTAGAGCTCGCATGCATCATAACGTCATACCTTCCACCACAAGCATCGAGTCGTTCAAATGGGGTCTGCCCATAAACGAGCAATTAAGAAAATCAGGTGATTGACAGATATTCTTAATTATAAGTTGTGCCATGTATGTCAGACAAGCATCCTCTCTTGATCCAATTACGTAAAAGATTAAGCATTACAATTTGCATGTAGACGGCTATTAAAACCGCACAAGGAATTGCGGGGGGAAAAAAACACGAGGCACGCGCAGCAAGAAGTCCGAAAGAGTGGAAAGCCGTGCTTCCGTTGCTGCGGCACACCTGGATGATCAATGCATGCGGTGAGCGTAACCTCCTGGAATGCGTCGAAGAAAAAGAGCGAAGGAAAGAAGAGGCGCAGAGCGGTGGCCGTATAAAATCTCCTGCAAGCCGTTTTGTGTGAACAGTATACTGTGTACTGTGCAACGTAACCTCTATTTTTACGTGGGAACGCTCGATATTGTGAACCGGTGCTAAAGGTTATTTCTGTGACGTCTGTCTTAAAAGTAAGTTTGTGCATTTTTAATAAAGGTTAATATTGCAAAGGTTACTAGATAACTTTTGTTTTATAAGTACACAAATTTGTGAAATTGTGCACCTTTAGTAAACGTTACCGTGCTTAGAGTGTAGGCTAAAGACATGGCCTGCCGAGCCGCTATATAGGCCCCTCGAACTGACGCCTCTCCGACACCTAAGGAAACATCAAGAGGCATACTCGAGGCCCGTGCAGAAACTGGGAAGGGGAACCAGTGCCCCAGCTCATCCAAATCTCAATAAGCGACAGGCGAGAGACTGGTGCTTAATACAGAAAACACTCACATTTGCATTGACTTGACAAGATATTTCCCGAAAAACACAGTGACGAATGTCCGTGGGGCGACTCCCCCTCGACACTCGAACGCTCGTTATACTTTTTTGCAGTTGCGATGCCTACAACATGGAATAAACAAAGAGGAAAGATATTAGCGTAGACAAAACAGAACTAAAGGCGAACTTTTCTGCTAAGCAGTTACAACATTACGCGCGGTTTTATGCATGAGTATATTAAATGCGAAGCATTTCTTAGCGAACCTAACGCACTTTGAGCGTTTCCATCTATCTATCTATCTATCTATCTATCTATCTATCTATCTATCTATCTATCTATCTATCTATCTATCTATCTATCTATCTATCTATCTATCTATCTATCTATCTATCTATCTATCTATCTATCTATCTATCCAGCCGCCTGCGTCTGGGTGCTCTCGTGATCACCTCCTTAACTTGGTCCAGACCAAAATTGGTATAGGTGGGCAAGAGGGTTTGACGAATACGACTGTGGTCATGAGATGTATAACGTGAAAATCCCGCCACGTAAGTCGTCAAACCCTTTCCTCCAGACACGTGTGCCACATAACCGTATACCATGGGCCGCGGTATGGGGGTATGCGCCACAGATTTAATGCGAGAGCGTTCAGAAAAACTGACATCGGCAGCGTTTACCAGACGAATATAAAGAATAAAAAACAAAATCCCAGCAGGAATCGAGCCCAAACATTATGCGTGGCAGTCAGGTATTCCACCACAGAGCCACACCAGGCCTTGAAGCTGATTTGGAAAAAGACCCTATGCAAGCGTAATGTCAGCGCAACGTTAATTGTAGTTGCAGTGCTGGCTATCTAATTTTAAACCAAAAAAATAAACATTACATATTTACTCCTACCACGCAGGCGTCATGTTTAGTTAACGTAAATTGTGCTTCCAGTGTTGACTCCACTTTTATCGCAGTCTTATCAACATTTGAACACCTATTATTCCACAAGTTATATTCCAGACTTGTTCGACCTCTGAGGAATGTGCTAACGAAAGTTACGTATGATATTCACATCATCGCATCGTAAAGTGCACCTCATTTCGATAATACTGACATCTGTGCTCTAACGTGAGGTCTGACGTTACGTCAGAACATAAGTTACCCTTTAAACGTAAGTGTAGTCGGCATTCTTGGTAAGTTCACTATGTGCACACAGCTAGGAAACTTACAACAAACACGTCGATCCACCCTTAACTGTTCGCACAAAGCAGAAAAATGCAGCCTGGACAATCACTGGCCGGCTGCTTCGCATGACGCCGATTCTCACAAGGCGTGGGATCCGCGAAATTTTTTTATTTCTTGGCATATTTTTTCTCACTTATTGAGCTCAGGAGCGCGTTAACGCTGTCTGCTGGATGGACAAGGGGTCCCTCTTTTGGGTCAGCCCCAGACAGAGAGAGAGACGCCAATATAGACATAGTAAAATTGAGGAATAAGGCACTTCAAGGAATGGATACACGAACAAGGCGTCAGCGTGCACCTTCTGCAATTTCAACTTGCACAACAATCCCACCACCAGCACAGAAAACTGTATCGACAGCGACATAAAGAATGAGAAAGGAAGCTACCTCGGCGCTTCTACGACATACCTAAAGGTTCTCACAAAATGGCGTGAAACGGGTGACGCAGTGCTTGCGATTTGCAACGAAATGGGTCGCCCCATTCTTTAGTGGACAAATGGAATCCTTCCCAGGAAGGAAGGCAGTAAAGGCTGTCTGGAGTCCCTCTAGGACAAGATGATGTTTTGATCTTGCTGTCTATGTCATCCCTGCTGCGACAGCGTTCTTCCAAGAAGTTTTGCTGCAGATACTCGGAACTGCTTCTGTCTGAGTCAGAAGGAGGTCACAGGGGCGAAAGTACGTTGTTCTGTAGTGCACAAGCTTTGCAAAAAATAACAAGAAGCATCTAACAGGCTAGGCGCTATCGGTAACGCGCAGCTCTGTGTGCATTTTGCGATGCAGTGTACATCTGACAAATAAATCTACACGTACGATGGTAATAGACACCATACATATTAATAAGGATTCATGCGTGCATATAGGATGTTTTCTGATGTAACTAGTGATATATTGATACAAATCGCAAGAGAAATACCGGGTGTTCACGAGAAATGAACACAAGCTTTATTTAAAACTCCTCGCAAGAGGCTTCGAAATACCTAAATGTGTGTATTTCCAAAGCAATAAAATATTATCTCACAAATTATCATGAGCAACTGCCTGTTTCGCACTCAAATGCTCGTCGATGGTCTAGCGGTTTGCTGAAGCCGAAACAATGCTGTCTTTTCAGCTGACGGAAGATGTTTCTCATAATATCAGTTTCGACAGTTTAAGAGATTTGCACAATTTTTCACATCAATAAACACGACCACCATTATCATTGTTTCACCCTTTCCACTATGTACTTCGACATGGCATGTAAATACATCGCTCTTGTTCGTTTGTGCAGTAGTCGTCTAAATGTATATGTACTGCTACTTCGGTGACCTTGTGTGTACAGCTTACTGTATAAGGTTCACGAACGCAGGATCCGTGGAAGTCGTTAAGAAATCAGGTAGGGAAAGTGAAAGAGGGTGAGAAAACGTGCTTATCAGACCTACAACGCTGCTTTAACGCGTCTCCAAAAATTACGAGCATATGCGCGCCTGAAGCACGATAACTGAATTAACAAACGCAGCAGCTGCGAATAAAGTTCAGTGGAATTTCTTGCAAGCTGAAAACAAGGCCTTTTGAGGTATATCGCGCGCTTAAAAGAAAGAAAAAAAGAAACGGTGTCCTTGGTTTGTTTGGGAATTGGGTCAGATACGTATGCGCGTGCGTTTAAGTTCTTCATGACTTGGTCTTGCAGGCAAACTGTTCGCTACAGCCGACAGAAACTGGAGCAGCGCAATGATTCACGAAAGTTAACTTTGTGGGAGGGATTAGTCCGTCATATTTGCTCAGTGAGCGAGGCATCTCTTGGACATGCCTCCCCTGCGAAAAGGCAAGTCTGTGCTGCGTCATTTCGTATGCACATCGTCGCGCATCGGACTAGCTTTATTACTGACGACACAAGCATAAGCTAAATGGTGCAAAAATAGCATAGCGTTATTTGCATATCACCGACCAGTTTTCAAGTCCAGAGAAGTACGAGATATTTCCAGCAAGCTTATAGAGCCTTAACTTTTCCGTATAGTTTTATTTATGACTGTTTCACAACTACAGCTTAGGAATAACCACGCACACGTGAGGTTATGGATCATTCTGATAAACGCAGTCGTCTGCAGTCAACCTGTCACGTGTACTCAGTACTACCACTGGTAGCGCGTCTAGCATGGACGGCGCTGTGAGGTGGGCCACCACGCGATAATTAAGAAACAATTCGCACAACACTGACGGTTACTAAATTACTGCCCACGCTTCTCATGCGTGAAAAGTGTAACCAAACAGCCGCGCACACATAATTGCTAGCTAGCTACCAAGCTATCTCGATAGATGAAAGGACAGAGAGGATGCGCAATAGAGCTGCAGCTATGTGCGAATTTAGCTCTATGTTTCTGTTTTTTTTTTCTTCAAGAAAGGCAAATAACAATAAATACAACATGCGACGGACGATATGAGCGAGCGTACTACTATTCAACGGAAGTTACATTGTTTTGTTCATAGCAAGTCAGCTCCTATAGTTTAATGACACCCGAATTTTCATCGAAGTCTGCCCATATAGTTTATTGTCCCCCCAAGTTTACATTAAGCATCTAAACTTCTCGCCGACAGAAGGCACTTATTCGAGTTCAATGAACTGTCGGTGCTGGAG
>JALIZH010014337.1:12500-21714 GCA_030522465.1 Rhipicephalus appendiculatus | reverse complement strand
TTAGCATATATTACTTACGTCCGAACACAACTAGAGTATGCATCATCCACACAGTCACCATATCAAGATTATCTAGTCCATATGTTGGAAGGCGTTCAAAATAGGGCAGCGAGATTCATCTCTGGCAGCTACGACTATCATTCAAGCATTACCCTAGTAAAATGAGGCCTTGAACTTCAGTCACTGGAAGAACGGCCACGTCTTTGCTGTTGTATGTTTGTTTGACAGGTACATTTATAGTAATATATTTATGTCTGGCCCTTCGTTCTCCTGTGCGCACATCTCGATGCATTCACAACGAAAGCAGTTTCATGCGCATTCATGATCACAGGCAGGTATTTAACTTATCACGAGTACCAATAGCTATTGCACATTGGAACGGTCTTCCGGATCACATTGTATCCATCTTTAATCGTCAAACTTTCTGTGACGACCTGATTTCGTTAGGTGTTAGTATTGTATAACGTTGTTGCACCTCGCTGTTCGTAATCTTTATTTTCTGTCATTTTTTTTCTTTTCCTTTTTTGCGTTTTGCTTTTTGTCCGTATTTTTATGTCTTGTAAATACTGATGCCCTGCTTACTCAATGCCCTTCAATGGGCCTGCAATGGGCCTGCAAGGAATTTTGAATAAATAAATTTGCAAGTTCATTCGACATGGTTCTATCCAATTCACGAAAGCAGTACCCGACGTAAAGGCTACTCAAACGCGTCGTAGCGCCCACTTACGGAATGTGAACCGTTGGCGGTTGAAGGCGAGCACAAGTCGGCACTGAAGATGCCCCGCAGGAAGTCCCACTTGTGGAAGTGCTCCCAGCGGGACACGTAGCCTCGGCAGGGGGGCATCTGGTACGAGGATTTCTTCACCGTCACGCCTAGTTCCCTCTTGAGCTCCTTTGACGAAGTAGTCGCGCAGCCACTTGATCTTGTTTTTCACGCTTACCACTGGGATAAGAAAAAAGAGAATGCTGAATTGAAGGAAATGAGCGCCGATTGAAGTGACAGCCACATGCAGGTAAACCACTTCGTATCATTTCGCTGTCAAATTAGAGAAATGTGAAGAGGCAGTTCGAGTCGACAAGATTTTACCATGTACAGCAGATTACCGTCATCAAGAAGAGCTGCGTTGCTGACACAGTTACTGACACCTACTAAATGTGTATTTCGGTCGCATATGCTTCCACACATTATATTACACACAATTTTAAACCCATACCAACACGTGCCGCTCCCATTAACGTTTTAGAGCAAGTGCAGACAACTTTCCTACACTCAGGTATTGAAGAAAAATGTCATAAACATGTCTGCTTGCACAGCGGAGATATAGTATGGTCCGTTGCTGTGTCCTAATCCACTAATGCAAGTTTGCAACCCTGTGCGCCCTCGTTTTTCGATTATTGAGTAATACGAGCATGGTACATGCGATGGTTGCAGGGCGCTGGCGACAAGGTCTGCTCGTTGGTGAAAAATGCGAAGTTCACAGAACGTGCACTGAAAAGGACGCCTTGTTCGTACTTCTTGATCGGTCAGATCGGATAACTGTTTATTACATTTCCTATTTTAACACGAAAACATTAAAGAGCTTGTTTCTCAGAAATTCCGCCGTCGGTGTCGGCGTCGGCGTCGTTGGTTGTGAGCGAAAAATCATTCATGTCCGTGACGGAAAAATCGAGAAAGATGCAAATAAAATTAATAAAAATTTTCGGCCCTGAGTGAGGATCGAACCCACGCTGTATGAGTGGCAAGCAGGTGTTCTACCACACAGCCACGCTTCTGCTTGGAAATACAGTGAAAATAACTTCCTCTGCTTGGAAATGAAGTGAAAATAACACTCCTGCTTTACAAACGCACGCGTCCTGTGTACAGGTTTCACAATACAACATGTGATATCGCAGTAATATTGCGTGGAACAAGCGTACATTGCGATAGGGCATCAGAACATGTGATTATCATAACGACTTAGTGGTTCAAAGCCGGCCACTCATTACAAAAGTCACAGACATTACTGTGCGTATTCCTAGTGACCTCCTACAGCGACCTTACGACCATGTACAGAGCTGACAGGCGATTGTACCCCGTACCTCACAGCAACCTTACAAGAGCGCAGGCCACTGTCCTCCGCCGAATTCAAACTAACACCCTAACCACTCCTCACCGCTTGGCACTTTTCACAGGCGGAGAGGTTGATTCAGTATGCAAAAATTGTGATAACAATGCCATAGCAAACCAACGTCACATCCTCTGGGAATGCGAGGGCCTTCCCCCACCCAGAGAGCTTCTGCCAGCTCCCTCAGAAGCGACATGGGAGACCTTAATACGGTCCTCCCCCGACGTAGAACTGCAAAAAAGCCGTCGTTGCATGGGCAGAAGAGGTCGCCGCAGACAAGCGGCCAGCTCCAAACCCCTGAACAATTTCTTTTAAATAAAGTTGTATCCTCCTCCTCCTCCTCCTTAAGACCACGTAGTGGGTGCATAGAAAGTTCGAAAGCATTTAACGCGCACAATTGCTCGTGGTTTAAAGCATGCTACCCATTACGCAGAATGCAGCCATATGCGAAAGCTTCACTGACACAAGCCACTTTCAACTTCATAGATTACATTGTAGTAATCCTCAATTTAAACTTCTCAAGTAACATCATACAATAAAAAGTATGGACTGAGTGGTTGAAGTACGCACTAGGGACAGGATATGGCTATCGCGTTCAACTCTTAAAGGCGAAGCTTAAGTGTCCCCCCAATTTTTCTTTCCGTGTTTCTGTATCCCTTAGCTTGATAACTTCCTCTCACCTACCTGCTGCCACCGATTCTTCGCCATGCGCATTATAAGTGGAGCGACTTCATCATGATCATTAACAAGGATATTTTATGGATACAGCAGATACAACCGCAGTTTTCGCTGCGGTGGCAGATGGAAATAGTCTGAGTATATGCAAGAAGTCGCCGCAATTGTGTTTTGCGGTGACTGTAGTTATTGCATAGGCGCTCATTGTCCTCCGTCCTCGCATAGGCGCTCATTGACACATTGGGTGTACCTTAGCGGTAATACGAAGCTCCATCGAAGACATCTTCGTCATACAAAATGCGAATGCAGCAGAAGTAAGAGATGACGTAAATGTACCCCTCCCCTATAGCTACAACTGACACCAGTGGCTGTGTGATGTGCGTCAACATCTCGAACAAGGCACGGCGACGAAGGTTCGACAACGATGACGTGGCGACAACGGCGCAAGTTACTATGGACCCTGCGGCTTGCACGGACAGACGATGATCACACGATGGGGGGCAAGAACGGAATGACCACTCTACAAAAACAGGGCGTGCAAACACGGACACAAGAAGGAAGCCAGGACACCACAAACGCAGTCGTTGCGCTTGTGGAGTGACCACAGCGCAACAACTGCGGGTGAGCGGGACATTCATGGGTGGTCATGGAATTATGAGAATGGACATGACATCGAAACAATACAGCGCGACGAGGGCCGCGGTACGATGGTGTCATAAGACAGGCCATAGGTTGCACGGGACGGGGCACGAGGCGAAACACTAAAGTACCTGACTACTAAACGTTTTTAGTAGTCAGGTACTTTAGTTGTTAATAAGCATAATAACTATAAGCTTCATAAGCATAAACTTCAGCACAAAAAAAAAGAAGAAAAAAGCCGGCAGATCCCACGCACTGTGGGAATCGATGTAATGCGAAGCATCCAGGAAGGAGCAAATCATGCTTTACATAATTTGCATGTCATTATTCACATGTTACGACCTGTCATTTGTGTTCGTAATACAGTCACGTCGCGATATACCAATTTTAGTGTATGTCAAGCCAGCGAACTGGACGCAAGCGCACGATGAGCATGGCATGTAAATGGCATGTAGATGACATGCATGCCAAGATTTTCATGTTACCACCTGCCACTTATGTTCTTTATACAGTCATGTCACTCAATACCAAATTTGGTGTATATCAAGCTAACGAAACGGCGGCGAGCGCGCCATGAGCGTGGAATGCAAGTCATGTCGCTCATGAAGTCATGATTTCCATATTACCACTTGTCATTTATGTTCGTCATACAGCCACGTCACTCAATACCAAATTTGGTGTATCTCAAGCTAACGAAACGGCCGCGAGCGCGCCATGAGCGTGGAATGCAAGTCATGTCGCTCATGAAGTCATGATTTCCATATTACCACTTGTCATTTATGTTCGTCATACAGCCACGTCACTCAATACCAAATTTGGTGTATCTCAAGCTAACGAAACGGCCGCGAGCGCGCCATGAGCGTGGCATGCAAGTCATGTCGCTCATGACAAATCATGATTTCCATATTACCACTTGTCATTTATTTTTGTCATATAGTCATGTCACTCAATACCGAATTTGGTGTATATCAAGCTAACGAAACGGCCGCGAGCGCGCCATGAGCGTGGAATGCAAGTCATGTCGCACATGACAAGTTATGATTTCCGTATTACGACTTGTCATTTATGTTCGTCATGGAGTCATGTCACTCAATACCAAATTTGGTGTATATCAAGCTAACGAAACGGCCGCGAGCGCGCCATGAGCGTGGAATGCAAGTCATGTCACTCATGACATGTCATGATTTCCATATTACGACTTGCCATTTATGTTCGTCATACAGTCATGTCACTCAATACCAAATTTGGTGTATATCAAGCTAACGAAACGGCCGCGAGCACGCCATGAGCGTGATATGCAAGTCATGTCGCACATGACAAGTCATGATTTCCATATTACCACTTGTCATTTATGTTCGTCATACAGTCATGTCACTCATTACCAAATTTGGTGTATATCAAGCTAACGAAACGGCCGCGAGCGCGCTATGAGCGTGGAATGCAAGTCATGTCGCTCATGAAGTCATGATTTTCATATTACCACTTGTTATTTATGTTCGTCATACAGTCATGTCACTCAATCCCAAATTTGGTGTATATCAAGCTAACGAAACGGCCGCGAGCGCTCCACGAGCGTGGCATGTAAATCATACTTTTCATGACAAGTTAGTCATAATTTTCATGATATGACCAGCCATTTATGTTCGCCATACAGTCATGGTATGACATACCAAATTTGGTATGAATCCCATTAACGATACGGCCAGGAGAGCACAAAGTCGTAGGCGGCTAGATAGATAGCTTGATAGATAGATAGATAGATAGATAGATAGATAGATAGATAGATAGATAGATAGATAGATAGATAGATAGATAGATAGATAGATAGATAGATAGATAGATAGATAGATAGATAGATAGATAGATAGATACGCTCAAAGTCGCCGAAGTTCGCTAAGAAATGCTTCGCATTTAAAAACGCCAGGCCTGCGCGGAAAGCGCGGCACAGTCACAGCGAAAGCTGGAAGAGCGCCATTTCTAGAACCCGTTGCAAACTCTCTTGCAAGGGGCTACTAATTCGTGTTCCACTAAACATAGCGAGAAGTTCGTGGCCTGCGTAAAAGACGTAATTTATTCCGTCCCGCTGTCATGTTCCCGTGTGTACATAAGCCAGACCGGCCGTTGTGTGAATCAAAGGTTGAGGGAACATAAGTACAATGTCACGAAAGTTATTTCAGGGCATCTTGCTATTCACTGTCAAAGATGTGGCTGTCATCCCATGTTTGATAAAACTAGCATTCTCAACAGGGCAAGAGATCGTTTGACAAGAGAGATCATCGAAGCATATGAAATAGATAAAAAGAATGATATCTGTGTCAGCATGCCATCCTTGTCACTGTCAGATAAGGAAATGAAATTTCTGGATCCGTCACTCTAGGTAGGTGGCTACTGGTTGTGATTGCGGCAAAACATGCGCGTTTGGGTTCCGGATTTTGTTTCTTTCTTGTTTTGTTTGCACCTGCTCGCGTATGTCTATATAAGAGTCACGTGCATACGAAAAATGAACATCAGTTGAAAGTCAGCGCTGTGTGTGTGTTTGCGTGTTCCTCTCCGTCCGCGTCCAGTCGCGCTGTAGAAACTTAGCATGAACAACCAACTAGCCCGCCAACGCACTTTGGCTAATAATACAAGTACGCTTGCAAGGTACCCACTACCGCAATAATTGATTAGGTGGCTGATGACGATGTACAATTATGGCCGAACCCTTTGTAATGGGTTGGAAGAATTCAACGACCAACTCGTAATGCATTTCATATAGTTTGACGCCTGGTTACACAATTCGCATTCTGTGACCCCTGGTTGTTATTTTACTCTTCTACCACGTTATACTCGATATGTTAAGGCGGTTCCTTCCCGACATAACGCGTGTATAGAGTTTCTGTGCTCTAGAGTTTCGAGCGCCGGCAAGTCCTAGTCGTAGAATACTGGGGTCTCACGGAGTGGACCCAGGTGTGAACGCCGTTCCATTCTGGACATTTTTTCTTATTTCGTTTTTTTTTTATTTCGAGCGATAGAGGTTACGGACACCGACGGCGGCGGCAGCCGACAACTACGGCACCCTTGTTGTGATCTCATAATAGCTTTCGATGTAAAACAAACTAAAGCTACGACATTGAAGTCTACACAGGGACGATTATATTTCGGCCAATATTAAAGAGAAAAAAAGCCCCGGCAGATCCCACGCACTGAGGGAATCGATGTAATGCGAAGCAGTCAGCAAGGAGCAAATCATGTTGTACATAATATGCATGTCATGATATACATGTCAGGGCTTGTCATTTATGTTCGTCATACAGCGCACCATGAGTGTGGCATGTAAATGGCATTGGAGATGACATGTATGCGTGCCAGGATTTTCATGTTACCAGCTGCCACTTATGTTCGTTATACAGTCACGTCCCGTAATTCAAACGTTGGTGTATATCAAGCTAGCGAAACGGCCGCGAGCGTGCCATGAGCGTGGCATGCACGTCATGTTGCGCATGACATGTCATGATTTCCATATTACCACTTGTCATTTATGTTCCTCATACAGTCACGTCACGCAATAGTAAATTTGGTGTATATCAAGCTAGCGAAACGGCCACGAGAGTGCCATGAGCGTGGCATGCAAGTCATGTTGCACATGGCATGTCATGATTTCCATATTATCACTTCAAATTTATTCTCGTCAAGTTTGGTAACAAGTTTGGTGTATATCAAGCCAGCGAAACGGCCGCGAGCATGCCATGAACATGGCATGCAAGTGATATTGACATGTCATATCATGATTTCCATATTAACACTTGTCATTTATGCTCGTCGTATACAGTCACGTCACTCAGTACCAAATTTGGCGTATAACAAGCTAGCAAAACGGCCGCGAGCAGGCATGCAAGTCATGTTGCTCATGACATGTCATGATTTCGATGTTACCACTTGTCATTATTATTCGCCCTACAGTCACGTCGCGCAATAGCAGACGTGTATATCAAGCTAGCGAAACGGCCATCAGCGCACCATGAGCGTGACATGTAAATCATGTTCTACATGACATGCAGGTCATGATTTTCATATTGCCACCTATCATTTATGTTGGTCATGCAGAAATGTCTCATCGTACCAATTTATGAATATATCAAATTTAGAAAATGGCATCAGGAGCACTACGGCCACGGCGTGTAAATCATACTTTGCATGACAAGTTAGTCATGATTTTCATGATATGACCAGCTATTTATGTTCGCCATACGGTCATGTTATGCCATACGAAATTTGGCATAAATCCCATTAACGATAGGACCAGGAGAGCACAAAGTCGTAGGCGGCTGGATGGATGGATGGATGGATGGATGGATGGATGGATGGATGGATGGATAGATAGATAGATAGATAGATAGATAAATAGACAGATAGATAGATAGATAGATAGATAGATAGATAGATAGATAGATAGATAGATAGATAGATAGATAGATAGATAGATAGATAGATACGCTCAAACTCGCCGAAGTTCGCTAAGAAATGCTTCGCATTTAAAAAACGGAAACCGTTACTTAAATACGCGCTTAGTTACAATAAACAGGACTTCAGTACGATTTCCCGTGTATACCAGCGAGCGCAGTGAGACGCTTCACGCGTTTTCATTTCTTCGACGCCCCGTCGGTGTCTCGTTATGAAATGATTCTCGCAATGCGGAGCTGCAGGTAGATGCCAAATACGCTTGATTCTGCATCAATACTACATATTTTAAAAGCAGGCGTCTAATGGCAGCGAGTGTAAACGTGAGACGCCCGACTCCAAAATATGATCTTTAATCTTAATGAGCGAAAAGCTTTCTTTTAAAACAATTTCAGACGATAAAGATATATATATATATATATATATATATATATATATATATATATATATATATATATATATATATATATATATATATATATGCACGTTTCTACATGCAACAATGTGACAGCGCACTCAGTACTCATTTGGGAGTTGGGCTAGTTGGTACTGCATGACGACGATGTGGACGCGGTTTGAAGACGCGCACAGAGTTGAGATGGGACACACACCGCGCTGTGTGCGTTCCGTCCACGATGTACTCCAGTCTCATCTCTGTGCGCGTCTTCAAAACGCATCCACATCGTCAACAGAACGCATACGGTGTGCGTTATAGCCACAACTATTCTGCAAAGTGATTCAGAGAGGCTCACCGTCAAATTCGTCCTGCAGCCCCTGCGCAATGTTGCTCATGGCGCGTTCGCGTCTGTCCCTGTCGCGGTAGTGCGGGTGGCGGCTATCCCACAGAAGCCTGTGTCGCTCGTACAGGCCGATCAGCCGCGTCTCCTTGTCGCTCGTCCAGCGTTGGTTGCGGCTTTCCGTCGAAGACGCATCCATGGTCTTGTCGAAGCAAGCCGCAGTCTCAAACGCCTTTGTTCTTGGAAGCAATTATTCGCACCTTCTTGTCACCAAGAACAGGAACGCCTGACAGCTCACGCTAGCTCAGCTGGCGTCGTCTCGTGGGCGCGCTCCAGGATACCCACGTCATCGAGAGGGAGCGGGGCGGGAGGCGGTACCTTTTGTTGAGGCAGCGCCTCCTCTATTTAAGGAAGGGAACGAGGAACTGTTTTCCGTGGCCTCCGGCCGATCGCAGAGGCCTTGTGTTTTCTATGGTACATAAATGGGAGAAGGGACTCAGCCCCATAGTGAAGAGTGTACAAGAATAGCACAATATAAATGAGAAGGTGGCCTCGGCGATCCCGGCAGGAGCTGATCGCGGAGGCCACGGAGAAGGGCCGGGAATTATAAACGAACCC
>JALIZH010014337.1:0-7500 GCA_030522465.1 Rhipicephalus appendiculatus | reverse complement strand
GTTTCATCACGTACGCGAGAAGCATGCCACGCTATTCATGTCATGACCTCTGAGTCGGGTTTCTTATATGCTCATGTGCTTCTGTGCCAATTTTGGCACAGAAGACGACCATGACCATGTCCAGACGTATGCTGCGGGATACATAGAGACAGACAGATAGATTTACTTTTATCTTTTGTTTCCAATATTTAATTGCTGCTTTAATGGGCACCTTATTTTAAAAAAGTACATCTAACTCGCCATGCGGCTGCTGGACTAAGGAATAGAAACCTAGGTTTGTTGGAATTTCACACAAACCGCATGCAAACGCGGCAGCCAAAGATTTCCTCTGGACGTTGAAGGAATATCTGCGCTGCTTGTTCCTTTCTAAGTTCTTCGGATCTGTCGATCAGTTCGAGGAGCAACGACACAGGATGGTCGTTCGTCGCTATACATTTTCTTATATCTGCAAATCTCCGTTTCGACAAATTCACGAAAACAGAAAATGCTCCAAATTTTACAGCGCGGTCGTCGTGAAAACACCAAGCACTTAGAATACTACAATACGTGCTTGCCGTGCTTATAATTCGAAGTGCTATACACTAGTGATTTATTTGAGAGACGAGCTGGAATATTACTCTAAATATTGTGTTCACATGGTTTAGAAGAAAGAAAAAAAATGTAGCAATAGAAATGGAAGGATCTAAAAGAGCCACCAAAATCCTATTTCAGGGATCCTGAAAAAAAAAATGGAATAGGGGGAGCAAAGCATGAAATCTATTGGAATACTAGATATAGTGATAAAGAAACACTGATGATTACGATACTCTTTATGCGAAATTTGAGTAAGTCTGTTTAGCTATTTTTATTTTGCCATATACCAATCATAGAATTTGAGAAAGGCGCACAGGTATCCCTCAGCGACGGCGATGCCATTGTATTTCGGCGACACGAACCTCTCGATTCTGGCGTCGACGACAGAGCCTCTGCTTGAGAAGCTCATTTAGTAGCAAAAGGAGACGAAGCATTTTCACTGCTGACGTCTCTCGTTTAGAAAAGAAAATGTGAAGGAGGCGATTTTGCATTATGATAAACACAACGCTGTGAGGAGCGTGGCTGGCGCGGGCAGTGTGCTGTCGTGCACATCGAATGGATTCGTCGGTGCGTCTGGAGGCAGCCGTCACAGACAAGTTGATGCACAAGTTTCCAATTACGGTATCGGCGGGCAGGACTCTTCATTTAGTCTGTGCGGTATTTCGCTAACGCAAAGCGGTGGCGTTTTACCGGATAGCATGTCCCGTAGCTGCCACCGCGTCAAGTGGTGCCATCTATGGAGGATAGAAGACAACTAACAAACACGTAATCTATGACATTCGAGATCACGGAAGCGCCACTAACTAAGCCTACAGCATTCATTATTTGAGTAAATCTCTCGAAAACAGTGCCGAATCAACACAAATACTTTGCTTTCGAAGCTTAAGAACATGAATCTCAAGCAAATAAAAGCATCAATTCGAAGCTAGCGAGCTACATAGCGCACGACGGCCACTCGATAGATTCGATGTGCACGGCATCCGCTTTCAGCGGCGCGGTCATGTATTCCGGGCATGCGCATGCGCAGTTCCCACCCGGTGTTTCAGTACACGCAAATTATTTTGCATACTAAATACCTCTAGAGGTGATGAGAGGAAGGCACGCTACTCTAGCGCCACCTCTCGCATGCCGCCGGTAGATCTACGCCTATGGAGGGCTGCGTTGTTTCGGTCGCAGTTCTCCTCCTCCTTCCTCTGCACTTTCTTTCCTCCTCTCAGTATCTTAACTATCGCTCTAATCCATTCCTTCGTTGCCTGTTGAAACGTTGCGTATGCTGTCCGTCTGTACAATTTCCGTATATATTATGTAGGAGCAGAGGCGTAAGCAGAAACCTTTTTTTTTTAACGTGGCGACGTTAACACTTTTCCAAGTAATCGTCGAATGGCTTAAATAAAAATCCACGCATCTTCACGAAGCGAATCATGACGGATGGGCGAAGCGGATTGGGCTAGTTGGTAGGTCATGACGATTGTTATGACGCGAGCTCAGAACGACGACAAAAGAACAAGACGAGCGCTAACTAGAAATGTAACATAGAAGCGTGGCGGATTGGGCTAGTTGGTAGGTCATGACTAGAGACCGGATTTTAGGCAAATGCCTATTTTGTTCCTTGCGTTCCTATTGTGCCACTTTGATATATGAGCATAAATTAGAGGTTAAGAAGGGTTTTTATAGTGTTTTTATAGTGTCTATAAATGCCTATATACGCCTATTGTGACAAAATCGGCGCCTATATGAACACTATTTAAGCTCAAATTAATGTTTTCGAGTGCGCTTTGAGACCATTACTCATGTCACAGGGCAACATTAGCCTTTCCGAACTCTATGAGGTTCGACCAAGTCCTCTAGTTCAACCAACTTCCGAAAAACAACCGCTAGCAGCAGTGAAATGGGACGCGGCGGCCACTATACGCCACAGCGCTGATATGGGAAGAGCGGTTCGTGGAGGAGGAGGAGAAGAGGAAAAGACGCTATTTCTGCAGGCCTAAATGGGAGCACGTGTGAGCGTCTGAAGGGGAATGTGGAGAGAAAAGTAAAGATGAGAGGAGAGGAGAGTGGCGTCCATGGCTGAGGACACTGCAAGCGGCTTTTACAGACTGTTGTCCAGCGTCCGGAAGACCTGGGTATTGCGGTGGGAAGGGAACAGGAGGTCCCTCTGTGTAGCCGCGGGAAGGTGTAGAACAAATGCTAAACCGTGGAGAGCCGTCAGGGGAAAGGAGAGCGTGGATCAAAATAAAGAAAAATGTGATGTGCACATGGCTTTTGTTTTGTTTGTAATTTAGTGCATAAGAGCCCCTTACCAGGTCACATAAGAAATTATAGTTAGACAGTGGAAGTTGTTGCGGGCCGAATGAAGAGCGTTGTACCCCGATAATTCCTCAAATTGGTTCGTTACGAGCCGCGAAACCATGATGCAAGGAGGCAAGCTTGAAACCATTGCCACTGGCCGAATGTAGCCATCGCAAGCCCAATTCCTTCCCTGCCCTCTTCGGTATCGGAGCCGGAGGATCACATCACGCATACGCATCAACACGTCATGTGTACGCAATGCCACGTGCTCATGACATGCTCGAGCCTGCTCCTGCACGTGCGCCATCAATGTTGTATCGTTCCGGCGTTCTCGGTAGTGTATTGCCTGTTTCTGTGGGATGGATCCTTAAGTGCGCGACACGCGTACGTTTGTAGGGGTTGGCACAGATCACGTATCCTTACCGCGATACGCCGCGTCGATCCGCTGGAGCTGCTATCATAGACGATGCGCCGAAGACACGTCAAGCGCTGTCATGGCTGGCGCCGGCACGACGAGGGAACGGCGAGAAAAAGAACGCACGCGAAACGGAGGCCGATTAGTGTATAGCATCTCGCTGCGATTCGAAATAAAAAAGAAAAATAAAACGCGCTCACATTCCGTTTGTGTGTTTGATGATTTCTCTCAGCTTTCATTCATCTAGTTAACAACAGATTACATAAGTTACACATGTTACCTCGAATAATTCTCGCAATGTCACGTGCTACGCCCTCTATAAGGTCCCTCTTAAGGTGCAGGATATAGCCAGGAAACGGGACACATTTTGTCTGTTTTTTTATATAGCCAGCATTTAACCAGGACATGATTAAGAGTGACGGTGGGTGACACCGCAGCACCAATGTCTACGTAAAGGAGCGACGTAAGAGCAGGAGCAATCCCTCTTGTACGTTACCCCCTCCATCTTGGGGCGCGCGCTCGCGAGAAGAATAGCAACGGTGTTCAGTTGGAAATGTCACGTCTTTCCGCGACGCGTAGCATTGGAAACGTTGGAAGACGTGATGGTGAGCGCCCACTACATGCATTACACTTGTTAGCTCAAAATACTCAAACATGGTGAGGGGCTCTTTGAGGTGTCCGCCGACAGGAGAGAAATTGACCCTACGCAGTTAGAGCCGGCTAATAAGAGGCATTCCTCGATTCTGGTATTTTAGCGTTCTGGCTGTCTACTTCTGGGCTGCCCATCTCAGCCCCGACGAAAAGAAACAGACCCAGGAGTGTGTTCATTCGACGGTCGACACTTGACTCACCATGCTAGATAATAAAAGGGAAAGACCTTGAGGGAAATTCATGGCTATCTTCAACCATTGGCGCCTCTGCGCTATCATAAACAATAACATTTCTGGCTTCCCGTCGCAGATAGAGGTTGCGCAGGTCTTTGATTTAAATTATTTGAATTTATGTAAAAATTTATTATGCCTATATTTACGATTTTAGAGGCCTAAAATGGTGTTTTACCTGCCTATTTTTGGCGCCTAAAACGCGTTTATTTAGTGCCTAAAAATCCGGCCTCTAGTCATGACGATTGTTATAGCGCGAGCTCAGGACGACGACAAAAGGACAAGAAGACAAGCGCTAACTAGAAATGTAACATAGAAGCGTGGCGGATTGGGCTAGTTGGTAGTTCATAACAATCGTCATGACCTACCAACTAGCCCAACTAGGGTATAACAATCGTCATGACTTACCAACTAGCCCAATCCGCCACGCTTCTATGTTACATTTCTAGTTGGCGCTTGTCTTCTTGTCCTTTTGTCGTCGTTCTGAGCTCGCGCTATAACAATCGGAATGGGCTAAGCCTTGGTTATTGTATGGGTGAGTAACCGTACGTTACCCGAGCGTTGCCCATATAATGTAAATTGAGTTACATAAAGTGACATAAAGAGTCGACGACAAAGCTATATAGACGATTTTCCGCAGCTGGTTTGTTTAATCAAAATTAGATGGCGCCACCACTTAGATGGCCGTCTCCTACAGCGGCCGTCTCAATGCCTTGGCCTTTGGCAGCGCTGCTCAATATGTCTGCATCCGCGTCGCGTCGTCTGCTCGGCGTCCCCATAGCGTCTGCACGCACGCGAGTAAAAGCGAGCAGACGGCAGCGCCGGAAAAGTTAACAAGGCGACACTTGTGGATGCAGTTCCCTTCCGTTTCGAATTTATCACGTCGTCGTCATGCGCTGTGTGGCCCGTAAGTGCGTAACCTACGCATTTATTTGCTTTATATTTACTTCCTGAAGCTTCGAGAGCAATGTATTCGTCGGCATTCTGCAGCGTTTTCAAGATTCATTCTCAAATTCTCGGAGACAAGGCTTAGCAGGCATGGCTAAATAAACACAACTAATCTCGATAATAAAGACAGAACATACCTGATGCTTTGTCCCCAGCGTGAGCTGACACTGAGCGATAGCTGATTTCACCATTTATTTATTGCTGTGAACACAGTGGGCGAGTAGCAAGCACGAGTTCGGATCGAAGCGGGTGGTCGCGTGTGCATGGGTGCTGCCATGTTGGCTTCTAACCCCAGCTGCTGGCGCTTCGCTGGCCCAATGCGTTGGCAGGGGCAACTGGCTGGGGGAAGGCCAGTTACAGTCACGTGATCAAACATGGCAGCGCCCGTGCGCCGCTGCGGAAAATCGTCTATAGGTCCTGTAGGGGTGCTATCACCTCCTGTAAGGTCGTTTGCGCCTTATGGCGCGCGCGTCTCGCGGAGAAGCCGCAGGTCGGGTTGACAGCAGCCGAGCGGAAGGTGGCGTTGTGCTCGCGCGGGTGATATAGCGGGTAGTATAGCGAAAAACCAGAGAAAAAGGTAAAAGAAGGGAGAAGGCGCGTGTCGCAATTGGTTACATTAACATGCAGGGTGGCAGAAAAAAGGCAAAATGGTTAGAAATTGAGGGACAGTTAAACAAGGAACAGATAGGTGTTTATGCGGTCACAGAAACACACCTTAGAGACTTGGAAGAGCCACCACATATTGACAATTACATTTGGGAAGGATGCAACAGGATCATATCAGAAAGGAGAGGTTGGGGTGTTGGAATGCTAATTCATAGCAGAGTAAAATGGGACAGAGTGAAGCAAACGTGTTCAGAGCACCTATGGGTTTCGGGCGCAGTAGGTGGAAAGAAAACGTGGCTAGGTGTAGCTTACTTGTGGACGGGAAATAACTGCAGAGAAAAGAATCTGGAGATAGTGAAATGCATAAGCACCGATATTAAAGAATTTGATCATGATGCCGAAATAATCCTTCTAGGGGACATGAATGCTCACATACATGACCTTGACGGATATTCAGACTCCAATGGCAAGTTATTGCTAGATCTCTGCGAGCAACATAGTCTTGAAATAGTTAACGCGGGGCCTAAGTGTGAGGGACAGATCACGTGGGAAGTCGGAAACAGGCAATCGAGCATTGATTATTGTCTCATGACAGAAGGAATCTATGACAAACTTAGAGAGATGAGAATAGACGAGGAAGGCATTAACAGCTTGGGTAGTGATCATAAACGCATAACATTACAAATGGGATATAAAACTGAAAATAAGAACCTGGAATCAAGCATTGGCAGCTCGTATTTAAATGAGAAACAAATAACAAATATAGCCGCAAAAGTCGAGGAAGAAGTAGACAAACTGCCAGGCAAAGACTGGAAGTATAGTGAGCTGCTACATGTAATCACGAAAGAAATAGAAAAAAGAGAAGAAAAACTATTTCTTGGAAAGGAAAGAGAAAGCCAAAAAAGTTGGTGGAACAAAGAAACTGGGATGCGATCGAGAAGCGACGTGAGGCATCACGGCAGCACAGACAGGCAAAAAAGGAGAAACGGCCACAGGATGAAGTCAACCAAGTATGGAAAATGTATTTAGAGCGAAAATCCATTGTGCAGGAATTAGTCGAGGCAAAAATTAAAGGCGAAAGTGAACGCTGGATGACAGAGATTCGCGAAAAGAAGAAGGCCGCACCTAGGATATTTTGGAGCCACCTAAAAGCGCTAGGTAGGAAGTCTGTCACAATGCAACAACATATGGTAGATGAAGGAGGAAATCAATTGGAAGGGTATGAAGCGCTAGGTTACATCCGAAAGGTAACAGCCGACTCGTTTAAAAAAGGTTGCCCAGGGGATTCCCCCGGTAAGTAAAAGTATGCAGAAGAGCACAACCGAGGAAGATGTAGTACTTGAGAATTTCAATTGGAAGAAGGCCGAAGGAAAAATTCCTAAGCGTACTACTCCGGGCTTAGATGGGGTTCCCGTCAGCCTCATTAACGAACTAGGACATAGCACTAAAGAAGCACTGCTGAAAGCCGTAGAAAAGTGCTTACAGGAGAGGGAAATACCAGACAGTTGGCGAAAAAGTAGAATGAACTTTATCTATAAAGGCAGGGGAGAAAAGGATAACATTCGCTCGTATAGACCGCTAACCATTACATCGGTACTATACCGGTTGGCGATGCAGGCAGTAAAATTAAAAATGGAAACGTGGGTAGAGCAAAATGATATTTGGGGAGAACTCCAGAATGGATTCCGAATCGACAGGCGGTTAGACGATAACCTGTTTGTTCTTATACAGTGTATAGAAATATCAAAAATAGAAAACAGGCCCTTATACGTAGCTTATCTAGACATC